>JADFUC010002058.1:0-48208 GCA_019722365.1 Lithospermum erythrorhizon | reverse complement strand
GCAATGTCTCCCACAACTTCAATGCAAAAACAATCGCTAACTCAGATCATGGGTCGGGTAGTTCCTCCTCATGGTTCCTCACTGCCGAGAAGATAAGAAATCACTCTCCCATTATGCATCAACACACGCCCAACCCCTGGGCGCGAAGATCAATCAGAGATCAATAAATCTTCTGCATCTCGACGGTAAATCTAAAACCGCGCAAGAGTCAACTTTGCCTTCAACTCCTGAAACACCCTCACAATCCTCATCCCAAATAGTGGAACTCCCTTCCCGTCAACCCGGTCATCGGAGTCGCAATCAACGAAATCTCTTATAAACCTCCCGTAATACCCACCAAACCCAAGAACTCCTCACCTCGATCACACCTCAGAGGTCGCCGCCAATTACTCACAAATTCTCCACCGAGGGTCCACACAAATACCTTCACCGATATAAATACTGCCCAAGAACCCATTTTCTCCAACTGCATTCACATTTGCTAAATTTAGCGCATAACTGTGCCGCTCAAAGTCTCCAACACAACTGCAGTTGTCTCGTGCTCCTCCGCATCACTCGAAAGGCATCGTAATATCATCAAACACAATCACAAATTTATCCAAGAACTCCCAAACACCCGGTTCATTAAATCCATGAACGCCGCCGGTGTACACAACCCAAACGGCATTACCATAAACTCATAAGGCTCATACCGATCGAAGCACGATTGAATGCCTCACCTCCTTAATCTTCAACCGTAGCCCCGGATCTCAAATCAATCTTCAAAATACTGCACCCTCAACCGATCAAATAAATTATCTATCCTCGGCAAGATAACGGTTCTTGATGGCTACTTTATTCAACTGCCCGTAGTCGACATACACAACCTGCATCATCTTTCTTTTCACAAATGATATGTGCACCCTACGGAGAAACACTGTCCGACAAATCCCTTTACTAAGTAGTTCCCAGAACCTGAAGTCTTCAACTCTCTCAACTCTGCTGGAGCCATTCTATACGGCGCAATAGAAATCGGTGCCGTACCCGGAACTACCTCAATCGCAAACTCCACTTCTCTCTCTGGTGGTAAGCCTGGCAACTCCTCCGGAAAAACATCAACATACTCACGAACAACTTGTACATCCTCTAACCTGTTCTCCTCTCTCTCCAAGTCGACCACATACCCCTATACCCAAAGACAACCTTTCTTCATCAACTTCCGACCTCCGTCGAAATTAAACCTGGCGGCGTAATCTTCCTCATCTCCTCAAACACAACATCGCTTACCCGACTAGCAAAAAGAATCTCCTCGTGGTGGCAAATAATTTTAGCTCGATGTCTCCCAACCACCCATTCTCCCAAGATAAGATCAAAATCTACCAATTCAAACGGAAGTAGATCCACAACTAATAAATCGATTACTCACTCTAAGTGGACAATCTCATATACATGTCTAACCTCAACCGACCTCCTAATTAGTGTCATAATAGTAAGTGGGGAACAAGTAAAGACTTTACATAAAGGTAAACATCCACAAACTCCGGGAAATAAAAGAAACGAGTAGCTCCAATAAAAAAGTACCTGCCTCAGACAAATGCACTGGCCACGACCGGAGTGTCCACGTTTCCCTCACAAAGGACGGCATTGATTCGCCTCGCCACCACCGCTTCTCCTGCCGCTACCCGTCAAGGTGGCTCCCCGGTACTTCCAACTCCACGAATTCTCGACTCTGCCACGGCCTCCAAATCATCCTCCTCTCGCTCGGGTACCTTTCCCTCTCACGCATCAAGGCCAGGAAGATGCATTAGCTCCGCCTTACCTGAATACTAAGGACACCTTCGCTACGTGTCCGCACTAACGACATCGGAAGCAAATCATCTCTCTCTCCCGACAATCCTGCATCCTATGGCCCATCTGCCCACAACGAAAACATCGAATGTCGCTCGGAACCCTGGTGACACCCCTTTGAGATCCACCAGACCGATGCACATACCCGGTAAAAAGTTAAGAAGCTACAAAATGGCTCGGGCGAACAGTAATCGAACGACTGGATGGACGAGTCGGGCCGAAAGGTCCTCCTGAACCTCAACTAGATGATCCACCGGTATCAAGGCTACCTCCTGCCGTATCCTCTTCGACCTCGGCCTCATTCCATCTCTACTTTCAATGCAAAGATTCTCAACTCATGGAAACCCGGTGAAAGTCATCATGATATACGGTGGCGAATCACCCATATCAAACCATCTCGAATCAGAATTCTCCGCTTCCCGCTGCATACCGAAGCAAAGCGACACAACTCACTAAACCGCCTGCACTTCACCAGACGATCACCAGTTAACAATCATATCCTCCTCTCCAAAGGAGCCATGGGTACTCATACAATACCTCTTCTAAAACAACGCCCAAAGCGCCTCCCTAAGTCACCCGATCCTCCTCTAGCCGTGAGATGTTTAGGTTACCCTACCACCGCGAGCGCCCCATGCGCCTCTCCGTGAAGCGGCGAAATCTTTAATCTCAGCTCACCTCAATACCCATTGGCTCAAAAAAAATTGTCTCCAAATTTAATAAACTCGATGGCATCAATCGGTGAACCCACGAAGAAACTTTGGGGATCTCTCTCTCAGAAATAAAAAGCTTACTCGAAAGCATCAAATTTCAATCGGATCGCCAATTGTACCAAATCATTCTCTCAACATGTATCTCATCCCCAAAAATGTAGTCAATCGACATCGTGGTGTACTCCGAACTCGTTGCTGCTTCCACACCGGGCTCATTCGCCTCAAACCTCCACCTCCGCACGCCGCCACTGCCTTCCACTCCCAGTACCCCCTCGGCCTACCACGGCACGTACGGGCCGCCCCACGCTGCCTCCACTCTGGCATCCCTCACGCCTACCAAAAACGAAAGAAAGACTCTAGACTCTGTAAAAAGACTCCAACCGTACAACTCAAAGAACACAACCCAGAGACACACAACCACACAGTACCACCAAAGAATATGAACCTACGCCCGGGACACCAAAATTGTAACGACCCGCCCAAACACGCCCCTGCAAGAATCGTCCAACTTAGGACACCAGAGTCACCTAATCGCGATGACTCCAATTTTAAAAGACCGCCTCAAAAACAACTCAACAAAATAATATACAACCGACAACAACACTCCTTTTAAGAAAAGAATCTATCATGGTATTCCAAACCATAACAACAACCAACATACAACATAACTCCGACAGTATCAATATGTTAACCTACAACAACAAATATCCCAAAATAACACTATGCTGCATAACAACTACAATCCAACAAAATAAAGAGACTGAGTGATCAATCACACCCGCCACCTAAGCTCTAAGTGCACAAACACCAAACAATTCGAGACGGAACAAGACTAATTGGCCAACCTAGCAATGAAATCGCCGCCCATAAATGAACTATCAGCGTAGTACTGCGAAGCCAGTTTAATATATATATTCAAGAATTTAAATCAACTTCCAATCACGAATAGTGTACCAAAGTAAACATATTGCATACGATAGATAAAGTTGGTACATAATATTATTCAACTTAAGATCTTAATATAAAGTCATTATCAATTTCATTATCTTTTACGTGTGATGTTCATAAATCTTATTAGCGTAATATCTCTAAGATGATGGCAATCAACAATAACATACGTGAGTAATTCAAGAAAGACTACTATAACACGCAACAAACACCCGACCTTACTCTATCAAATGACAACGACGATATCACAACTCAACAACTAACCAACTCAAAGAACACAATCAACTCCAACAATAATAACAACTCAACAACTCAACAATACTACAACTCAACAATACTACAACTCTATCAACTCAACAACTCAACAATCCTACAACTCAATATAAGTCCGATTTCTACAACTAATGCCAAGATATAATCAACCTCAACCTCGTATAAACCTATGCCCGCCGACATGTTTCTTATCACCAAATCGTAACGAGGTACGGTTAATCACCGAATCGTCACTCAAACAATAAGCAACTCACCAAATCGTAACTAGGAACGAAGCAAAATAATTTGACAATACAACTCAACGTAACAACATCAACTCATATACAACTCTTCCTAATACGACTCAACAACTTCTCAAAAACACCGTATTTAATTAAGCATCAATAAACACGACGCAATGACTAACCCACAACGCATATTCAACATATAATTCAACACAAACACATATATACACATTATTGGTCCGTAATCAAATAGTTAATCAACACCTCATGTAGATAAGCACTCACCTCGGTTACTATATAAAACTTCAAGAATACAACAACGGACCTTTCCCACGATCAACGCCTAAATAAACATTCAGAATTATAATTACTACTTAAAATACAACTAGTAATATAACATTCTACTTATATATAATCTCATATTTATACTCCCAAAATAACCCAACGGAAAAGCCCTTTATAATCTTATTCCAACTTAAGTCCGCAACTTTCCATTTTAAAATGATCAAATTCCACTTACTAGTTTCAGCCGTAACGCCCGATATTAACAACTAATCATCACATTTCTAACCATCTTTAACCTCAAACCCACTAACTACTCAACTTACAAAAAACTCATTTTATCCCAACATTCTCTAATCGCCTAAAATCACAACCTACACCTCAAACAACCCTAATAAAAGTCCAAGAGCACACTTCTAACATAATAAAATCATTTAGAAAAGTCAACAAAAGTCAATGTTTCAACTAATCCTCACAATTTCAACCCCAAAAATCGACATTATCACCTCTTATACGATAATTCAAGCCTGACAAGCCGATTCTATAACATTATAAATGTCAAAGCTCAAGGTCAACCCTAATATAACAAAGTCAACATCCTCAAAAGTCAAGAAATACCCAAAGACTGAATCCTTCTTACCTTTAAAACGTAGAGGGATGCACTCGGGAAACTCTCCAAGAAATTTTAGGACCGTTTTCAGACGAGGAAGAAAATAGAAGAAAATCTTGAGGGAAAAGGGAGGGTTTCGCTATGTCCAAGAAGAAAGAAGAAGATTAGGGATGAATACAAAATACTAGATGTATGAAAGAACCACCTAGAACTGGCAAAATATTCAAGAATCGCAAGCTCTCGCTCGGGTTTTCGGTTAGTTTCTGCCTCGATTTAACAACACAACTCTAACATAAATTTAACTTAACCCCAAATAATATTACAATAATGCTCATATCGAACTAAGTTATTACACGAAAGTATCGTAGTTAGACATAGAGTTTTCGCCAGAGCATATCAGATGGCGAAATAATCACTAGCACGACGATGATGCAGCAGCTCCGCAACCATTGCTCAAGTCAATCATATCAATCGCCAGATTATCTTCAAAACTCAAAACATCCAAACCATAGCGCCTCTAGAAGAAACCCAGAATCAAAGTCGGCTGTCAATGATTCTCTTTGAGAAAGTCATGAAATTTATTGGTTACAAACAATCCTCCTAGGAAAAGTGGTGTCGATCTATTACCAAAGTGGGTTCGCTATGTGGTAGCCCAATGAGCATTTCGAAAAGCCAAAGATACCTGCACTCCACTGCCCCCGGACAATCGAATACACCATCACTCAATAAACCCGAATGTCCCCGTCTCCTACGAGATCACAGAAAGCATCCTAGCACAAACCATTATTACTAAGCGATCTCTTTATTCCCACCACTCCTCCATATATTCTCCTCATATTGAAAGATTTAACAATGTAGTGGATATGTAAATCAGCTTGGTGGCTTTCTAGAATTAGGATTTATGGAATGTCAAGCGAATGGATCCGGTTAAGCAATCCATCTTCACGCCGACTTTCTACTCTACCTCTTCACCAGCTGATCCTAAAATTCATTCGACCGTTGACTAATCTCAAGCTCGTGATCTCACTCTGTCGCCTAGCTCGAGTACATACACGTCTTATTTGAGGCATTTACTAACGCTTAAGGAACAACCGCCCAACTCACACATTCGGGATCGTATGGGACAAACTACATCAACATTTGGTTTCGGGGAGTCAATGGAGGAAATTATTTTATATCAAAGATCCGATCTCCCAAATTATGAATTACCCAATAGATATTATACTAACTTGTCAAATTGTAATTATAGCTACATATGACCTCAAATAATCATCATCCTATCTTCGATAAGATCAATTGAAAAACGACGAGATCCTTCTCAAAATTTCGCGTTTAGAACTTTAGTAGTAGATAATCAACTTATTCAAGCTACATTACCGCATATGAACCACGTCATCGCCAAAGATATCAAATTGCACTGAGCAAATGTGTTTTAGCCATTTTTCATCATTATTTAATTGATTCTTATGTAGTTTACATGTTCATAATTATTTAGTTGGTTCTTCTATAATTTGCATATTCTTGAAATAAACAATTAACGAAAAAGAAAAAATATGTTCATATGCAAACTAACAAGCCAATAACTCGTTACAAGGCGAAGTAAAGAATTATTCCCTTGTTGCTTCTATTATAAACAAGAACATAGGTTGCCAGCTCAAATTGTGCATATAATGTGACTATCATGCAATTAGTTCGTTAGTTAGCCAACTAGCTCACAAAAGATGTCTAAGTATAATGCAACTTAATTTAAGCTTAGCAAATTACTATTTGGGTGTGTGTGTATTGTTACTTTTTTATTAAATCAGAAAAACGAGCTTGATAAAGTTATGAAGGGGCAAATTACCGATATAAAAAAGTGTCGAGGTATAGTGGAATTAGGGTCCGGGCAACAATTATACACACTACCCTTTAGAATTTGGTCCGAAAAATATCTCGCAAAGCTTTTCATGTGATGAACTGGAAGAAATGTTTGAGAGGGTAAGGATTGCCAGTTGTTACATACGACAAACACATGATCTACTTTATGCACATATACTACAAGAATACATCCATCGAGGGTGAGCATTCCTCTTAGTGACATACACGAGTAAAGATGTAAGTCGGGACATAAGCCTGCAGAAGTTATGACCGATTACAGAAAATTACTTCAATCGTCCGACGACGATGGAAGTCCTCCACAACTATTGCGCATAAGCCGAACTGTCACCGAATCAGTAGATTATCGTTGTAACTCAAACATGCAAACCATAGGTGCTCCAGAAGTCAGAGTGAAACTGAGTAAATCAAAGAAAGCCAAGGTTATAATGGCATCCGCTTTTGAAAAAGTCAATAAATTTATTGGTTACAAACAATCTCCTAGGAAAAAGGATGTTGGACGAGTTGCCAAAGTGGGTTAGTCGCAAGGTAGCCGGATGAGCATTTCCGAAAGCCATCATATGGGTACTACATCATCACTCACGACACCGAATACACCATCATCACTAACCCGAATGTCCCCCCTCTCCAATAAGATTGCGTAAAGCGCCCTACTGTGGACCATTACCACTACAAAGTTCGATTTATGTTGATCAATTCCCTCCGTATATGTTCCCTTAAATTCAAATATTTACCAATGTACAAGGAGACGGTACATGCGTGTTTAGAGTAGTGGCACTGGCGAATTACGGGAATGTTGATGAATGGCACCGGGTTAAGAATGATCTTCTTGTCGAGCTCTCTCTATGAGCACAACTTTACCAGCGGATCCTAAGGGCCCATTCTACTGTTGGCGACCTTGTTCTCAGGATATCTCACCTGTATGGTCTGACTCTAGTAGATTAATGGATGATGGTGCCGGAATGTGGACAAGTCGTGGCTACAACATACAATGTCATGTTTATGAGATTTACCAACTTTGCAGGAACAATCTGCCTTCCAGCTTCTTGGACCAGAGGGGACCGTCATCAAAACACTTGGTTTTAGGACACGCAGATAGAGGAATTTATTTTATATTAGAAGATCCGATCTCTTTCAAATTATGAATTATCTTGTTTACATCTTGTACTAACTTGTCAAATTTTAATTGTAGCTACACATGACCAACACTGATCATCATATCCCTCCAATAGCATTGTATTGGAAAAATGGGCGAGATCCTTGCGCTCAAGGTTTAGAAATTCAGGATAAAAGATCAAATAAACTTATTCAACACACATTACCGGGCAGATGAACTACGTCATCATCAAAAATATATGCTGCACATCAGACCACCGCATTTTAGCCAATTTTCATCATTATTGTACGCATTTTTCTAATGTTAAAATATTCTAATATAATTTGTATTTTTTCTCAAAACAGATGAATAATTGTTTATAAGAAATGCAACGAGCGCCAGCTCGTTACGAAGCTTACAAACGAGCTACATAATTGTTACTTTTTTTATTAGCTAAAAAAAAGCTCACTCGATTTTGTCGAGTTCTAGACATGTTTATTTCCTTATTAGCATGTTCATTGCTTGTTACTTAGTAAAGAGATGAATGCTCGATAATGGGCAAAAGGGTGAAACCATAAATTCCCCTCAACAAATTACTGTTTTGGTGTGGATATAGTGTTGTCCTAAGGTGGCGACAGTGATAATAGTGAAAAGAAGATATTGTACAATGAAGATGATATGCTAAGACGGATAAGTGGATAATTAATTGAGGCTCAATGTCTGAGGCTATAGGTCATATATGATAGAAATGGGAAGCAACGGTGAGGTGCTACAGGGGTTATTGGAGTGAAGGGTTGATTTCGATTTGAACGTCGATAAGAATAAACGTGCAATATACACAATTAAGTTTAAATTCTGCGTTTACTAAACGTCCGAGCATATAGTTTGACCATTGCTACATGGACACAACTTCAGAGAGGTCACCACAGTTACAGAACGATTGAACAAAGCACTTAGCCACATTCTCTTCCCATGAATCGCATATGTGGATATACGATATGCATATGTGATCCATAATATCGTGAGAATATTGAAGTGACTCTTCTTATGCTCTCCACAGCTAGAGACTCCTCAATAGATTTTTGAATTGATGCAAGTTTCAGCAACTCATTCCCGATGACAATGTGATTAGAATTATAAAGCTCTTCCAGGATCTGTGGGTTCAAAGAATCAGAAAGCTTCAATTATAATACTTGATGATGGAAGATCAAAATGGTAGAGAGTTCATGTCAATAAGGTGAAGTTGTCAACAACTGCCGTGAAACTATGTCAAGGAATGGTGAGATTCCTCAACGAATTCGTTGACGACACTGGAATTCAGCTGGAGCTTTGACTAATATTATTAGGTGCAAATAGATTTAAGTGAACCATATGTATTAACCATTCCATTTATCTGATAGTCAAGACTTGTGCATAGAGCAACATTCTAGCTAAATAGCTATATAGATTGAACACCCAAGAAAAGGCATAATATATTATGTAGAGAACCCAAGGTAGTTTCTTAAAATCGGTACAACTAGTTCAATCAGAGAACTTACTTGAATGGATAATTTGCAATGGTGGAGTGCCTCTTTAAGCTTTCCCACTGAACTAAATGCCTGTGCAAGAGTGTCCTCCGCCTGGAAAGGCAAAACCAAAACTATTATTCAAGACACTATCATTATTGGAGCTAAAGTTTTAAGCTACCTTATTGGAGTGTAATTTCTCATAATGATCAGCAAGAAATAGAGTGACATGTTATATTGGTTCTTTTTCTCATGTTATACCGAGTGAAACAAAGGAATTCAGTTTTCTTTTTCTGATAGTCATATTGGTTGACAGAAGCCAATAGAAAGAAGATGCAACTATTACCATTTCATTAAAAGATGAAGCCAATGGAGAAGAAGTCCATAAATTAAGAAGGTCTCAACTTTTCTCAAAAGAGATTTTATTGTGCCATGGAGTAATGACTCACCTCTGCAATTCTCTTATTGAGTGGATGCAAATGTTTTCTCAAAAGATATATGTGCTTTAGACCACCAGAAAGTATATTGCTTGATACTCTATCTGAAGAAAGGGGATCTTGTAACCTAAAATAAGACAAAAAGTAAAAGATGAAAGCTGTAACGGTTTGACAGTTTGATGTTACATCAATAATGACCTGCATGAGAATATGGAATGTATTCATTCAATTGATAGGATCATCTAGATAGCATAGCAGAAAAAGGAGATTCGCTTTAGCCCGTGTCAGATGTCAAGTATGTGAATACACCAATTGAAACCGTAACATGCCCCATTGCCTTTATATGTGGGGCAGGGGTCGGAGCCTCATTGGTGACTGTTTCAGAGTTGACCCAACATGAATTGCAAAAACTATCTACTACTTCATAATAAATAAGAAGTGTAAGAGAATATAAAGTTTTTACTCCATAGGACATGGAAATTGAAGACACAAATTAGTCTTACAGAGTACTAAACAAGGGGTTACTGTTAGCAGCCTCAGACTTTGCATATACTTGAAATGCGCTTAAGTTAGAATGTTAAATATTCCATATACCTTCCAAAATAGTTCTCTGCCTTGCTAACTTCAGAAGAAGCAGTTTCCATATCAATAAAGGAACCACAATTAGAACAATAACCAGGTTCAAATTGATTAATCGCGCCAATTTGTTTGAATACATGGTGAGCCAGTGCATCAGTACTCAGCTCATTGGCCTTCAAAAAAGTGACCAAAAACAAAGCCCAGGGGCACAGTCAGTCATCTTATTGTTGTACTACTTGACCATGAAAGTTCTACAAGGTGTCCACAAATAGTAAGGACATTTCAATAAACTAATTATTAACGTGGTAATCATGTAACTACATCAATTTTTATTTGAATGCCCTTTCGCAATGATAATATTGTCACATCAAATATTTCATTGACCTACCACGTAATGTATTTAACATTCCATCTTTGCAATTCATACTAGTAGATATTACAAATTTGTCATCTTCTATTTGTTTACACATATGTTGACCCTTATACTCTTATTTAACTATAGGATAAGGTATAATATAGTTCATTCACATTAACTCAACCATTTTTCTTAATTTTTGTATAAAGTCAAGTACATCATTGAAAATTTGAAAAAAAAAAGAGGAAGTATAATTATTTTTACATATAGAATTTCATTACTAGGGGCCAATCTTTTACCAGTGTATCCTACAACTCTTAACCAATCAGACAGTTGAAGCTAATAGACACTATCCCCTTACATTTTGATTCTAATAATCATTCTACTCTCAGAGATCAGAGCAGCACCTTACCTGTATCTGACGATTCGGAGAGACAGCAAGGAATGAGTTCAATTTCTGCTTTTCATAGTTTACAGTCGATTTTTCCAGAACTACTCCAAAACAATTTGACTTGGCACAGCGATAACCGCTGATAACAAGGTCAGGTAGATTCAGTCCTGAGCAGCCAGCACACTGACACATAAACGAATAATGATCTTGCAGAAACTTTTGACGATCTGGGCAATTCTGCTGCCCAACCTGTAAAAGAGAAATTTAATAAAATACCACTAAGATTTCGCTTTACATTATCTAGCAAATTAGAAAAGAGAATCGTAAATCAAGTGAATAGCAATACACTAATAGGAATCACGTAATGGAAGGTGGGTCGGGAATATGGAGTCAAACCCCCTCAACTTTCATGGTGGTTTTTTTTCAGTTTATGTGTAAGATTAAGATGGGTAGTCCTTCATTAACAACGAAGTTTAGATACATATCACACATAACTTATGGGCAATTGCACTAATTTCTCTAAATAGCTGTGCCTTTCTGCAAACTCTTAAATTCTATTGATCATTTGCTATATCTACAAAGTATATGCTTAATTCAGTCATGAGCTCTCCTTAAGATGACTACATCTCTCTTGGAAAAATACTGCAAACAGAAGACATTTCTTCGTAAAATATTTATTCACTGGACTTCAATATGTTGTGAAAATAGTTCATCAATATTGACCAATAATTTTATCCTTCTCTCTCCCCACCATGGGTTGAGCCCTCCCCTCTATTATTTAAAAGCTTAATTCTTTAATTTGACTTGCTTTAAAATTTATATATTTATAGTACTTGGCCCTCCTCACACTTTAGCTATATACTAAAATTACAAACATTTAAAAGGAGGAATCTTACATAAATGGATGATTATCTTCATAATCTATTGATTTTATACACATATATAGGTCAACATCAACATGACCCAATAGCTCAGAGTGATCCAAATTCTAAAGTATATGTAAAGTGGAAAGGATAGTACAAAATTTGTGTCCTCAACTAAGGCTAAAAAATCATTAGTCCAAATATTAATAATAAAGGAGGGGTTTATACCTATAAGAAGCCATTGGTTCAAAAGTAGAGAGCACACCCGCATCCGATTAATCCCATGTTAGAAGAATTAGTAATCAAATCCTAATTGGACTAGGTTATTATGTGCTATTCAATTATTGATAGGATTAGGATTATCTCTAGTTCAATTAGATTTGGATTGATTAGGTATAGTAGTTAGTTAAATTTGGTTTTTGTCTTAGTATTTGCCTAGATATATTGGCAACATCTCATTGTAATAATCACCAGAAAATATTATCAACACACTTATGTTTCTTATTCTACCAAAGATATAGAATTATACCTTCTATCAAACCAACACTCCCCACAAAAGTAAAAAAAAATATGACATACAAAGGGGGCCAAATTGGTATTTATAATATAAAGTTGGCAGCTGCCCGCAAAATGAGCTCAAGTTATTCTAGCATCTTCATCCGAGCCCTAACAATATTTACCCCCAGGCTAACTTTAAGCTTAGCACACAACCATGAAGCTCCTAGGAGATGGACCCCAAATAAGAATGTATGGCAACAACCAAATCTGCACTTCTTATGACTCTAGCAATTTAGGGTGTGAATAACAATAATAAATGTTGGCAGAATGATGAAACATAATTTAAAGAAACAGAAGATCCTCGGGACTGTATCTAAACTGGGAACCTGAGATCCATAAGATATCTCTACTTGGCATCCTGCTGGCACAAATTCTGTTGCTCGAATACAGAGAGAGCGTGAAAGAAAATACGCATGAGTATTTGGTATGCAGGAATGGTTAAAGAAACTGCCTTCCAGATAAATAGCCTGACCGACTCTAACCTGTTGGATACAGTACAAGAAAAAGTAGAAATAAGAATGTAAACAGCTAGGACGAAATTAAACAGCATAAGAAAGAGTAGGGACTTATGAAACAAATAAATAAGAAGGCCACAATCATGTATGAAATGCATGAAACATAGAAAGGCCATCAAATAAATAGGGAATTAATTTAAAACCTTAAGCTAATTTCTCTGGATTTCTCTATGTCAAGATCACAATCATGTATTGAACAATTGTGAATCTAATTTCCAAGAAAATGCTCATCCCTAACAACTGATGTCAATAACATCCTTCACATTCCACACATCAAGCATAAGGAAAAACAATGTGACAACTGGAAATTGGGCAGCTAATTGGCATGACTCATGACAACGTGTACATCATGAATTTGACAACCAAGGGACTTATCCAACTGAAAGTAACTGACACCTGTTCAACAACATTTGTTAAAGCTTCCCCAGGAGAAGAAAAATTTGAGCGCTGATCCAGGTGACCATTTGCATCTACAACTTTCATACGAACTACTGCAATTGAGTTTACCCTTATTTGAGATAGTATGAGAACAATCTGCATTGTAAACAAAAAAACATATATAAAAGCTGATGAGAAGACATAACGGAATAATGTTAAGTGCGGAGTGTAGAAAAAGAAAATTATGAAACAAAAGAATGCCTCATTTTATATAAAAGATGAAAATAAAAATAAAGAATGCCTAATTATATAGAAGACTAAAATGACAACACTACTGAAGTTGACATCTTGTGGGCCATCTGTCAGACTAATTCATCCTGTTGCATGAGCAACATAAGAGATCTTTATCTGTTCATAAGTATGATTAGCTTTCAAAACAAAGTTTAATGCTACTGGAATTCCAACAAAAGTACTTTTTTAAGAGAGTAATACTTAGTAAATTTATATTTACAATATACTGAAGTAACAAAATGAAAATTTGTGTGCTCAATTTTAAGTCATTCTGCTTTTCTATATTAGAAATGGGCTACATCTCAAGGGAATCACTAGAAACGAAAGATATCTTTTCCCAGAAATGCATATACGTGATCTGGATATTTTGAAGGTTTCTATACATAAAAACTTGCATGGAAATATGGATTCAGAACAAGAAGAAGATGCCAAAATGCCTCCATGGAAACATGAATATAGAGTTAACTTAAAATGGTTTTCGGTTTTCCAGTATTATTTCGAATATGTTTTTATACTCAATGCCAGGGCCTAAAATGTGGGGATTCACATGATCCAACGTTCAAACCTGTGAAGTAGAATCTTCTGGAAGTGGAAGTCTAGAACTCCATCCATGCTGAAGACAGTAGATTAGAATGATTGAATATATATGAAACTCGAGTCTGCTTTCTGAAGGCAAATGTGCATAATTATGGCAAAGATTCTGCAGTAAAAATCAGTGTTTTCACTAATGTGAGGACAAATGTAAAATGATAAAATAGGGAACCTGTGTTAATCCTACCAAAGTTTCCATGAGGTGAGAAGCATTTCTATTGCATTTCGGTTGATGCAAGTATTTAACTAGAATCCGACCAGCCAGTACTATATCGGTTGGTAATACCGCAGGCCAATGTACACCAAGACATTCGTGCCTATGTTCAGCAAAGTGTTCACTAGTTGAAGTATATGAATTGATTGATATAGCTGTCAAAATATAATGTTCAAAATCATCAGACAATCTTCCATGCATGATATCGTTCATCTGAATGTTATCCACCGCCACTCCTCCAGCTTGCCACTGACATTTTTCAGAACAATATAATGGAATGGTACAAGATGAACAGGGAATGATATCTGGTGGTAGTTCATTGAAGCAGAAATGACAATGTGTTTCCCGACAGTGCTTCAGGGCAATCTACAACCACATCACCAAAGAATAGTATATTGAGTCAGCACAAGGGAATTAAAAGCTTCAGATAAATTTACCTGAACTACACAACTGGACGAGTAAAACATTCCAATAAGTCACAAGTTCTGTTTAACAAAACATTTTTCACCTCGAGACAGTGACGCATAGATAGATAAATTTTTTAACAGGGGAATTTTCTTTATGTCCTTCCCAACTAGCTACGAAAAGAGTTTCTTAGCCAGCTAAATGTGGATATTATTACGAGCATGCAAATTAAACTTCCAACTTTTGTCACTTGCAAGTTCCCTGTCCATATGAACATTAAAAAGAGAATTTCCATCACTCCTTCGGTGAAGATTTATAACAGAAAAATGAAGGTGAAAATGGTGCCATTAGTTCCGTAAGGCAAAAAGTATCAGAATAGAAGTCCGACTTCGACAATTTGGTTGGTGTTTTAGTTATACTAATAATTTAGAGAAAAATAATAATTGTACCGCAGCATAAGGGTCCTCAATATGGATCAAAGATGACTCGGCAATGTCTTCACCTGAAACAATGCCCTGTCCTTTCCTTGGTATAGAGACACGCTGCAGTTTTACTTGTACTGGTTCATCTGTTACAGAAGACCTATATATAAGTGGATGAAAAAGGAGCAATCTGTCACGAACTGAAGAAAATAAAACGAAAGGAATCATGGACCATATGTAGATGCACTCTATAAAAAAAAAGCGTCAGTAGACAACATATGACTGAGATATAACTTTTGGTTGAGAAGAAACACTGAACTCAAAAAGGATGCAAAAGGGCAATCCTCCCAGCGGCCCAGCCTCATTCATAAAAATAACTGAGAACAAATAGTGGTTTATTCCCCTACCGATAGGGAAGGATTATTGCCAGACTTTTCCAGAAATATCTCAAGAAAACTTGAATGCAGCCATCCTTCTTTTCTAGCAATCAAATTATACAGTTATTCGACATATATCAACATGAAATTCATTCCCAAGGAACCCCTAAATGGTAACATCCCCTGACAGAGAGATCTCCCCCCCCAGTGTGTGTGTGTGGCCCAAAAAAAACACACGCCGCAAAGTGATCCACTCCCAAGGTGTAAATTAAAGAAATCGCTTAATAATCCATAAGAACTATCAGATGATGTAGCCAGCAGCCCGTAGATGGGATCGCGTGGGACCCCGATCTATCTCTGGGACCCCTCTAACAATATGGCTATGAATTGCCTAAAATTATTTATACCACAAGGGACACAGATACAGCATCACCATTGTAAGCATGAAAACTTTAATCCATTTAATCCATGAGTGATGAGACCTACCGGGACACGCATAGATTTAAAATATGTACGATCTTTGTGTAAAATCATCACAGCATGCCAAGGGTCTTTTCTTTAAGAGATAGAGGTTCACAAGAAAAGAATAAAACTAGGGGCATTTAACTATAGGATTGATAATTGCCTCGAAAACATCATAAACAGTTTTTGCGATCAATGAGCTCCATCAGCAATTAGTTTGATAAGATACATGAGTACATTAATCAGGTCAAAAAGGAAAAAATGATTCATTGCAGCACTGAATCAAAGTTTCACCTTTGAATGGCAAGGAGATTTCTCAAGAGCCCGCCTGCAATCTCTTAAACACTCTTTCAGAAGATCCATTTTCTGTAGATGAGATTAACCTCATTAATTAACAATTGAAATGGGATATGATGTTGCTAAAATTAAAAAGAGGTCCATATATTTGTTCATGGGACTCAACTTTAAAAAGAATTATACCTTAACAATGTTGTAACATTTTCAGATGAATAGGATTTATGACGCCTCTGAAGGTCTCCATCTTAAGAACTTATAAAGCCTTATCATCAGAACTTCGTTGAAAGTAGACTTTTGGTATTATGAGTATGAATAATAAATTGCAAGCATGCATCCATCAGATTCCAGTTAAACAATAAATTCAATCTCAGAGTTGAGTTTATCATCCCATATCAAGAGTTACTATGATAATGGACTTATAGCCTCATACCAGAAGTCACAAAAGGTAGGCATGCCAAATGACTGAATCAAAAAGGTGACATTCACTATTAACAAGACCTATCTACAACTTATTATGCATATTCCCCAATCCCTACGCATAGCTCATAATACAAAAAAGAAAATACCAGTAATTGACATAAAGGAAACACTTTAGTTACTATGTGACCAATATAAATGCTTGACTACTCACATGAAAACAAGCTGCACGATTTACATACAGTGTGGCTATGATATCTTTATCAATGTCATCAATGTTAGACGGAGCCATCCGAAGTGCCTATTTGTCAAGGAAGAGGATCACAATTAATATCTTAATGACCAGAAGCAATACTAAAATATAATCGTTTCACATAATGCCAAATAAACTTCAAAATAGGTGCTCCAATCTACATTGAACACACAAATGAATTGGATAGGTATATCCAATTAGTAAAATAAGGCTACCAAAATTATTTCTAAGCTACCAATCCACTCTTCCAATGCTCACTTTCATCCTCCCTCTTGTCTTTCATACTAAAAACAAAGGACAAAGTTATTTCAACCGATAACAGAAAGATAAACATTTGCCTGTGAATAAAAGCGCACAGCACTAGCATAATCTCCATTGGAGAAGCACTGATTGCCCTTGAGCTTCAACTCCACAGCAGCATTATTGTCCTTTTTACACAAAGCTATACCTGGGTTTGTCAAGTCGCCAACGAGCTATTTAACAGATAAAAGAAAACCAATCAGAAAACATGGAAAAATAAACTCCCAATGATGCAGTTACAGAAAATAGAATGCAAAGATTCTATTTTTTTATGTTTTGCTAAACACTAAAGAATAATTAATTCAAGAAATAGCCAATAAAGGAATGTGAAAAACAATTCATACATAAATGCATAGTTCAATTACAAACAAAAAAATAAGAACATGTTCCATAAAAGTTGGAGTACATTTTTTCATGGTTTGCTCACTAAAACACTTCAGAATATATAGTTAAGGTATAACCAATTACAACATCCAATTCATTTTAATTGACTCATTCAATACTTTAGTGAATATAAAATTTGGTATCATTGCATTGGTATTTCATAAAATTTGGTTTCATAACATAGTTAAAGTGATGTTTGATATGAAAACGTCAATTAAATTAAATTGAAGTTGAAAGTCTTTAAATGAATAAATTTTAGCGTCCTAACATTATTAATTTAGAGTTTTTTATTGTAGTATATAAATAAATTCACAGTAGAAAACCTGGTGGAATTGGGATAGGTGTTGAAAGAAGTGAAGAAGTGAGGAACAAGTTGAATGGAGATCATCAACGCTGCCCTTTGCGATTGTTTCTTTAAGTGCTTTTGGTACTAAAGATTTTAGCTTTTCCATATTCTCCAATTACTATTATTGTTAATTTATAGAGTTCGCTCGCTTGGCTGCTTGCTCGTCTGAGTTGTTATAAACATGAAATCTGCTTGTTGTCCACCAGGCTCGACATCTCGAATAATTTTCCCACACGTACAGTTGACGACTAATCGTTATGCAAGACTTCTTCGCTGAAATAAGAGATCAACGTATTTAAATCTGTTTCATATTTATAAGTAACAAGATCATTGTTCGTTAGTTTTGTATACATTTTATATTTTTTAGAATTCGGAATAATTAATAATTAAAATTTAATTTTTAAAAAATTCAAAGGATAACTAAACGGATTGAAGCGAGTAAAACTTTGTTAATTTTGTAAGTAGCGAGCAGAGCTCGCCTTTTGTTCGATATTAAAAATTCTCTTAATCCGTGAAAAACTTTATGTCAAGTCATTGCGGAAAATGTTCAGGCAATGCACCTCTATTTTGAAACGTTTTTCAAAATAATATTTGCAAATTATTGATGTTTGTTCACAAACACTATAAATAGCAACCGTGTTGTGATTAGTGGTATTACCGGGATCCGGTTCGGTCCGGTTCTAGATAGACCGCATCCATCCGATAAACTGGCTCTGCATCCTAACCTGGCCCCTGCAGTTTCTAGAAAATGGACCTAATCATCCGAAATAATCATGGATAATCAGTCCACCCGGATTTGTATCCAAACCGAATAAACCTATAAAAAGTATTCATAAAGATCCGAAAAGTATCCATAAAGATCCAACTACATGAAAAAATAACTAACTTGAAAATGACTTAATCGGGCCTGAGTAAACATTTCATCACCTGGAATCCGCAAAATAGGTCAAACATACAAAGATACAACTTCATCATAAAGCAAACATACAAAGATATTAACACCATCATGGCCATGACAAAATAGGGTGAAGGGCAATGTAAATCTTTTACATTTAATCAAGAAGCCTCGTAACACATTCATCATAAGCCGTAATTCGCATTTATTTCATCAAGTCGCTGCCATGAAGCTTCCGTGATTCTCTCACCAAAATGACATTGCGAAAGCCATTATCCATCATTCTTCAAGCTACACAAGAAGAGTTAAATCAATTAGAATATCAGAAAATACATAAAAAATACACAAGAAGAGTTAAATCAATTACAATGGTTTGTCCACGACCTTTCTTCAATCCATATATCTCTTTAACCCACCGCCCACGAAGAAGATCTCAATCATGACGTTTATTGATGTCCTTTAGGATCACTCATCAAGCCGTCTCGCACTAAAAAGCTGACCCGGGCAATACTTGTAACCTAATAGAGAATATCTTGCCATTCTAGAAATAATAAAGATATTTGGCTTCTATTAGCTATCTACCGAAAGTTAACACATCAAACTTAATCCCTTTGGCACATTTCAATCGGAACTTCCCAAATAACACTCAAGATCGATTTAGAAGTACCAATACCATCGGTCAGCTTCAGAACGCTTCAAACGCTTCTTCCTCATCCGTATCAAAGGCAAGTGCTTCTTGATTATTTCAGAAGCCTGAGGGCCAACACTGGCTGCTGGGACTGCCTGGCAGAGCTTAAACAGGGAGGATAACTTATTCGACAATTCCGCTTGATACATTTTTGCGTCATCACCATTTGGATACAAGAATCGATAAACCCATACAATGAAAATCATTTTATACTAACACAAATGGAAACATATTAACCTCATAATAGGCAACTCATCATTGGTATTTTAGTTACCAAAAATGCAGAATAGGCAAACTCATATGCAATCGAAATGCATAAATAGGCAACCGAGCATGGAAAATGGCACACAAATGTCCCTGCTATGTCATCATTAAGAGATGGTGACCATTAAATGGCTAACAGGCAACAGTAATACACTAGCAAGCCTTTAAAATGGCAACACAAACAACCCTGTAATAGACATTATAGCTACCATAAATGCGTATAGGCAACACAAATAACTCTCGTAATAGTTATGTCATCATCAAATTACATAGACAAAGAATGTAATAGGCAAACACAAATAACCCTAATAGTTAGTGTCATCATTGGCATCATAGGCAAAGCAAATGTAACAGCAGAATAACAAATTAAGGTACCTTGGATCGTCATGTACCTAACGGATATCAAGAGATTACTTTACGACCAATACTTGTCAGCATTTAAGCTTAATTCCATTGCGCATCCCCAAGTGTCGATTGGGAGGACTTTCACATTGGTCGATCCAAGAGTTCTTAACTCCTATTAAATCAAATAGAAACCAAAGTTTACAGCTTGGGTAAGATGTGCTAAATTAATTATCCTTTAGTACCAAGAAACACTTCTAGAAACTTGCATATATCACAAATGACATTCCAATCAAGTAGATCAAGCAACAGCGCCAGAATGCACCATTTTCTCCTCAGATATTCAGCCATACCTGCTCTATAAGAAGGACAATATCAAATTGTGGAATTCCATCTATTTTGGTATCCAATACTAGCTTCTTTCCCTGCTTAGAATCTTACCATTATCCTTTAAATGCTCTACATCTCTGACTCCTGAATTCAACAAATACCTCACACCACTCTCCTCGACTTTATCAACCACCGGTTTGATGAGACAAGTCCATCTTGAACTAGTGCCCAAGGATGTGTACAACATCTAACATGGAATGCTTGCTCCCCCAAGAGGGAGGCAATTCAATTCCACAATAAATCGATCTAACTGAAATGAAATTACTATGCAGGCATTATCAACAAATGGACATTACTTTTCCCTAATCCGCCAATCATCTATCACCTTAACAATTTCAGCAATAACCTCACTCCGTAACGGGGGAAGGGGGTACATCGGTAAAAAGCTGGACTTTATTCAATACATTTAAGATCAATGTAACGGCAAGAATACCATATATCCAATTTTTTGCCCACTGCACTACCACAGTAACAGCTTGTCAACTTATCCTATTAACTAAAGACATAGCTTTTCCATCTTAATTTTCTTGACTATAAAAGACTCACAAGCTTTCTTTAAATGTTGTCTAGTAATCCTAATACAAGGATATATTTCCAAGAAACTTATTAAATATAACTTCTTCCATCATGGTGCTGACACTCATGACCTAAAATCATACGAGCAACAAGTTCTAACCTAGAGGATTGTATTTCCATGTAGCTAAACTAGTCACAAAGATCACCAAGATTAAAGAGTAGACTTTATATTTATGTTTTCTCACCACGACCTAAGCTCAATTTCCTTTTGAAAACAGCTTGTTCAAGTAAGCTTGGCATTGTAAGTACTATGATAATTTCTAATCATGTTGGTACATAAATTTAACACCATTTACATTTCCATTTTTGTATACCATCTGGCAACACAATAAGATCCATTTCCTTATGGACAATGGATTTTCTCGGTCGCGTACCTTTGCCATAGTATTTGTCTCTGCCCAAAGTCATCCGAAGTCATGTAGAATCACCGCGGCATTGACCCATCAAGCTGCCAGATTGCTATTAAATCCAAAGAATTTCCCAATCTCTATTCCCCCAATAGTCTCATCATCATTATATTCATCCATCAAGGAGTCGTGGCATGTGATCTAATCTTGAAAAGACACTAAAAAATAATTTAAAGTATTAGCTTATTACAAATTTACAAAAACAATTACAAAATGGAATTACCACTGCAAAATTTAATTAACCTAATTGAAAAACCCTAACTGAATTACCCTAAAACTAATTGGCGCAATTAACCTCAATTTAAACCCTAATCAGAAACTCCCAATTCAATTACTCCTAATTGTAAATTTAATTGGATCCCTAGTTAAACCCTAATTCACTACTCCTAATCAATCCCTAAATTCAAATTACTCCCCAATTATAAACCCCAATTTAATTACTTCCAATTGTAAAACCCTAATTAAATCCCTAATTAAAACCTAATTCAATTACCTTAATCACTTAATTCAATTACCCCTAATCAGAATCCCTAATTTAATTACCCCTAATTATAAACCCTAATCAATCCCTAATTGCTAACTTAAATCTAATCAAGTAAACCCTAATCTGAATCAGAAACCCCTAATTCACTACCTCCTAATTATAAACCCTAATTGAATCCCTAATCGCAAAACCCTAATCGAATCGCAAACCCTAATCAAACTGTAAAACCCCTAATCTAATTACTCCTAATTGATCCCTTTAATTGTAAAACCCAATCGAATTTCAAACCCTAATCAATTCCAAAATAAATAAAAATTAATTAGAATTTTAATTAAATCAAAAAATCGAATTAAGTCCCTAACCAAAAAACCCTAACCTCAAAATCCCTAATTCAAAAACGTAACTACCAAAATTGTACAATTTTTTAAAAATTAATTACATAACACAAAAAACAAAGCATGCATGTACTCAGAAATCAAAAGAACCCAAAAATAATACAAAATCAAACATGTTTTAAAAAAAACCAAATCAAACATGTTTTAAAAATAATACCATTTCAAACATGTTTTAAATTAAAAATAACACAAACCGAATTAAAAAGAACTAAATTGCTCAAGAAATGCAATAATATCAAGGACTCCGGCTTAAATCGGAAATAAAAAGTCGTAAGAAAAAATATCAACTAATCCATCTAATCGAAACAAACATAACTACATAAACAACAAAAGTGGATGAATTATTGCTTATCAGCACTGAAAGACGATAGAAGGCAAAGTGGGGGCAGAGTGAGGGAAATAATAAATAAAATGAAAGTAAATTAGGCTTCAGTCGAAGAGAGTACCCCTCTTACCCAAGTAACTACCTGATCTTCATGAAATGGTCTAATGTCTATGGGCCAAATTTTATATCCGGTCCGTCCGGCTTTCTCTATCTAAAGTAGTTCTATCCTACATGGCATTGATCATGGATATTCCGGCCCATTAACAAAGACTAATAGAATCAATCGCAACACAAATTAAACCTGTTCAAGAGATGCTCGAGAGTACACGTGCATAAACGATTAAATAATATTAGAATTAAAGATGTATAATTGAATTATATAGAACAATAGAATTTTAATTAATATGTAATGTGTTTTTTTCTTTAATGAATATATTTACAATGCAATATTGACAGTATCGATGTATTGTCTCTACTCAATTTGAAATATATAAAATGAATGACATTTTTAAAAATCAAGTTTCAAATACATAATTATTTCGTTTCTCAATGACTTGAGTTTCAATTTCTTGATCCATTCTTCAAAGATTGTTACATTTAGTTTCTCAATATTTTACATTCTTCCATGTTCTACTTCCAAAGATTCTAATGTATATTCACATAAAAAACAACATAATCAGATAATGTTGGATGATAATGTATCACACTGAATTGAAATACAAATAAACTATATTAGACATCATTATACGTCATTATATGCCACTTTTTTTGTGTATACATATATATAATGGAGTTTAGTCACGAGGTCAGAACAGATATGGAGCTATTTCTATGTTTTTAGCTACTTATGACAAAATCAACAACATAAATTACAATTTTAACAAGAAAACATTAGTTAAAATCCTTTAAAATTTTAGTTAAAAAGTAAACACTCATAATCAACTTGATAGAAAATTCGCAATTTCTCAACAAATCCTTATACAAACCCAATAAAAACTTAAAAAATTAACAAAAAATTTTAAAAGTATGAACAATATAATCAAAATATCTGAAAAAAATGAACAAATTTAAACAAACCCACAAATTTTTTTTTTGCGTAGTCTCTAAATCGAAAATAAATACAGAGTAATCGATTGAATCCACCCTTACCCATATAAAGAACATATATATAGCTTCAATTTCAAGAAAATCGAACAGATAATGAAGGTTTTATAACCCAATTTTTTCTTTTCTTTTTTGGAAGAACCGAAAAATATGAGGGCAATGTTTTATGAGGCTGACATGAGAGTCGGGATTGTTGGTGGTGGATGGAGTGTTGGTGGTGCTTTTGAAGAAGAAAGTAGGTGAAGAAGAAAGAGATGAAGAAGAAGAAGAAGAAGACAATGAAAAAGCAGTTACACTTAAGAATTATGGCGAGAAAGACAAAAACGCTAGTGGGGAGTAAAAATTTATCAATCTACATCGAGAGTATTTAGCCTAATAAAAAAAATGGTATTTCTTCTATGTTTGGGTTGGCCATAGTATTCTGCACTTAATTTAATGGAAGTATTTTTATAATTGCTAATTACCTCTTTGTATTTCAAAATTATTATTTTTGTAATTTGTTTTGTATTGAGATGGATCTATAAGATTCCAAGATATTAATAATTTTTGTATTAGTTATACTAATAACTTGAATATTAAGTTTCTTATTATTATTATAAGTACTTCTTATTGTACATATAAATATGGAGCTAGTTTGTTAATAAATTTCATGAGTTTATTTGAAATACTATTTATATTACTCTATCATTCTTATCATGATATGATGAGCATAAGATCCTGAAATTTTGTTTTGCGTTGCACCGACAGTAGGTTGATCACCATACAAAACCTCCCGCGGGACCATTGATATGACATCCTGAAATCTATTTTTTTAGTTAGATTACTTCTTTTTTTCATTTTTATTTGTAAGTTTTCCAATTGCAAAGCTTTTTGGTATAATTTAGACAAACGGATTGAGTCATATTGTGTTACAACACAAAAATACGCGTCAGAAACATGTAGAATCTAGGGGAAAATTATGAAGTATTAGAAACTATATAAGAAGTGTTTTCCATAGACTTTAAGATCATGCAAAACGGACAAGTGTTCAAGGAGATAAGAACTCCAAAAGATGAGGATTTCAGATGGCTAAACCATATCGGAACGAGCAGTAAGAAACATGTTTCCCACATACGTCATAATAACATGAAAGAGACCACCATCTTCACTATATAAAGGATTTCAATCTTACTTATACTTTTGCATGTCTATCACTCAATATAATAATATTAGGAGTCAAAGTAATCGAGGAGTGCCCTCCTCTGCTTTTGAAAGTTCTCTTTGACCGAGGAAGCTTAGACGGTTGGGCGCGGATCACCCATAGGTGAACCCATGTATCAACATCCATGGCCCTATCGAAGGGGCCGCCACGCTATCAATCTGTGGGTAATTAAAATTTGTTTGCAAAAAAAAATTATCGTAGACGGTTTCATGAAGTTGTTTTTTCTTTATATGCGATTTAATGAAGGTTTTTCTTTATATGCCATTTACTCATTGCATTTATGATTGGTCTTGATTGACTTCGATGTCATGGATGAATATTAAGATATTGAAATTTTGTTTTGTGTTTTTCTTTATCATATGTAGAATGTTGATTTATTTTTCTTAGAGTGGAAGTAGAATTTTATGCATCTAGCACCTCGCATTTGCATGACATCTTAGTTTCTCAAGTTAACGATGCTCCTGTTGATAGAATTTTGATTTAAGTAAGAAAAGAAAGGTGTTCAATTTTGAAGGGTTCAAAATAAAGTTGTTCACTTGTAACTATGATATGAGAGGTTTGAAAAGACTATTAAATGCTTAATGACAAATTATTTTAATTTAGTTACGTTATTCCGTTTGATGGTTTTTTTTTTCTGGAGATGTTCCGATGTTCAAATTACCATGGGTTTGAGGAAGGTGATAGAATAATAGACCAGTAGGAGTATTATATAAGCATTGATGAAGATGAAGAAGCTTAATGAAGTTTTTTTTTATATCAAATTTGAAGTATTATTTTCAAGTTGGACATTTACTAATGTTCATGCTCCAAATCGAAAGAGGGTATCGGTATTGACCCGTAAAATTCTAGTGCATTAATGGTTTTCAGACATTTATAGTAATTAGTTCAGTATTATGTTTAGTATTATGAGTTACTTGACAATATAGTCCTAGATACAGGGATCGAGGGAAGAACTTATGGCATCAATTACCTACTCCTCAGCAAGAGTTACGCTGGCAGATGGTAGCCGAAGATAATGTTGCATTACTGATGCCCGTTGGAACATCGAAAACATGGACCAATATGCAACATTTGTCACTTTCTGGGACGATACTGCAACATGTGACACTTTCGAGGACTAAATTGTTACAATGCTACTCAATCTACGACCGAAATGCATCAATACTGAAAACATGGACCAACGCCAAGAACATTTGTCACTTTCGGGGACCAAAATATAATACTTGACCCACTTTTAATCTTCAATAATGTCACTATCTGGAACTAAACTTCACGTGAATAACACTATCTAGACTATATTGCTTATATAGTTCATTAATTTATTTCAATACAATTTATATTATTTGTCATTCTTTATCATGTTGGCATCATATATTTTAGAACTCCAAACAATTAAGCAACCAACAAATTATTTGTTTATTCATATAGGTAAAGAGTGGTAGTTTGCAGAGTAGAAATTAAGCATGAAGCTCAAAACAAAAGTTTCGAAGAAGAACATTGAGTTCTTCTACTTGCAAAATCTTGGCAAAGTATCTTTAGTTAATACAGAGTAAAATATATGAAATTCACTTGCCATCTTTATTTTAAATTAATTGACTTTCTCACTTTTCGAGACACAACTTTAAGCATCAATTACTTTTTATGTATATTATGAAAAATTACAAAAAAATAATATCATGAAAATAATTTTGAAACCAAATTCAATGATATCAATTTTATATTTTTCGAATTAGTGAATAAAAAATAATTTATAGTCAAAGTGTTGACACACAATCCCAAAACGCCAATTAATTTGAAATGAAGGGAATATCATATTAAAGTTGCCGATTATTTGATATTGTTCTAACATACGCGACAAGGATGGATTTCGCCTGCCCACACCGTGGATTTGGGCCATAGATATCTCTCACATTTCTTGCCTCATCCACATTGCCAAGTGGCCTAACCTTCGGCCTCGTGACTGGTGACTACTACGCGAGGGCATCTATCGCCTCATTGGATGAGCCCGAGTCGAGGGTCCGGTCGTGTCTTGCCTGCTTAATGCGCTCCGTGATCTGTAGGCTGGGGCGAGAAGGTCGATCCTTCCTTCTTTGGCTTTAAGCATATGTATAACAATAACGACAATGAGATGTGAAACTCGATCGCTTTAATCCAATCGATACTTCTCGCTTTAACTTATCCCTGACAACCAACTTTCAAACATTAACATTCCTACACTCAAATTATATTACCACCCAAATAATATCATTTTATTCGACATAACTTTAAAATTCTCAAATCGAATATACTACCAAATCAATCGATTATTATTTTCAACTATTCAACTGAAATTTATGATTTCCTCACAAATACTTGTAATAACTCCGTTATTTAAAAAAAATTCCTGGGTCGTATGGACCCGAATAAAGATAATTTTTTCTGATGATAATATTTCGTAAAACTTTGAGCCAATTTCCATTTATAATTTGTAGTGTTCGCCACGGAAGAAATTTTTTATCTTTCAAATCTAGTTCATGGGAGATTTAAGACGATAAAAGTCGAGAATTAACCGAAACCGAACGGACTCGAAGTTTTTTTTTAATATCTATTCATACATATCTCCACATCATCATCATCATCGCTGTAACTTCATCTTCTTTCCTCATTTTGGTTTAAATTAAGCCCTCCTTAAAAAAAAATTTCATTTTTCCATTTCTCTTCATTGTCGCCAAACTCAAGATCGGTCAGAATATCGTTTCTCCCATCATTCTTCGAAAGGGGCGTAAGAAATTTCAAGTCTTTCAGATATTTCTCAATTTTGAGATAGTTGACTTTGCTGACTTTTTACATAATTGAATTTATGATAAATCTTAGTTGGTTATGGGTTCCTTGACGATATATGCGATGCGACCAGATTTAGAGCTCAAGCTGAGGACGTTATGTCAGTTGATTCTTTTCTAGGTTTCGTCAAAGACTTTTTGAGGTGATATTTTCATAAGACTTTAAATGTAGTGTGAGCGACTGACCTTATTATAGTTATCATGATGTTAAATCGGGTGATTTAAAAATTCATTAAAGGCAAGAAATAAAAGTAATATTTTCAAGTCAGATAAATCGATATTTTGGAGTATAGATTGTTAATTAGGACCTCGCCGATTAACTAGAATGACATATAAGTTAATTTTGTAATGATAAATGATAAGATGGAATTTGGCCAAGCATCGATTTTAGTTGTGTCCGCGAGTTTACTTATAGTTTGCCTGTCATGTTAGACCGCTTAGGAACAGTTCACGAGAGCGTCAGTAATGTTTATTCTAGAACGTGAATTCTTGGTATAGTTCCCAGTACACTTTCTGGTGTTCTGTGCCTGATCACAAGCGGGCACGCCCGTGATCGCTCTTCGTGAGACTTTCGTGATAAATGGCAGAGTAGCAATTTATCTCACGCGGTATTACCTTATGTACTTCTTTAAACGGTGTACCGTTCTTGTATTATACTATGCATGGTGTATTGCGTCTTCAGAATATAATTATGTTTTAACGTAAGATATGTCCGTGATATAATTACGGGGAACGGTATACATGTAATGGTTGTAATGACATGCGTGAGCCTAATATGATTATGTGACTCTATTCTCGCAAAGATTGGGCGTCGGGTTCGAAAAGTTTAATACGGCCCGAACTCCCAACTTATATATTTCCTCAGATATGAGTCTCTTTAATTACACTCGCGGGTATTTGCGTGGCTTTGCCTGGAGACTGCGGTATCATGGCATTCTGACTACATTCTGTGGTATTTATGTGGCCTCTGTCGGCAATCGGGTGGTATTTATGTGGCCTGTCGGCACTTCAGTGGTATTTATGTGGCTTTGTCGCACTCTCATTTATGTGGCCTCATGGCGTCAGGATCGACACGATCAGGCGATGTATTAGTCAGATAAGCTTGCTATTGTCGGAAGTAAAGTAGTTGGCTATCGAGAGGTGTTCGATGGAGTTATGTATGATTTTGAGTTTAATTATATTAGGATATTTAATTCTATACTGGGACTACTGTGTGGATTGTAGCGAATTTTCCTCGCAGTGATACGTGACGCTATTGGCCCTATACTACCAGAGATAAATACAGAGGATTCTCTTTGATCGCTAGTCAGGTGCATTGTCGGTGTGGCCCTATACTACCGGTATAGCGCCATGTACGATTCTCTTGATCGCTTACGCAAGGCATTGTCGTGTGGCCCCTATACTACGGTATAAATACATGGCTTGGCCCTATACTATTGTGATAAATACAAGGCTTGGCCCTATACTACTGTGATAGCTACGGGTATGACTCTCTTTGATTACTTTGTCAGCAGGTATCATTACGTGGGTCCTATACTACGTATAATACATACATGTGCCTTATACTTCTTGTGTATAAGCTGCCAGCGCCATTTTGCGCCTTTGTGTATAAGCGCGGTTTCGCCTTTATAACGTTGTGATAAAGTTTGAAATATTGTTGATTGTCCATTCTCTGGCAGTAGACCTGGATCGGTATATGCGCATTGTATGACGGGTACGCGGGATACGAGATGTGAGGCTCAATTTACTCAGAGTTTTAGTCGCTAAGTCGAGTCTCCGTGATTTCATTCGGGTGATTATGTGCTTATCTAACCCTCTATTATATATTCATGTGTTATAACCGAGACTCTACGTGGAATTATGTTGTATGACTTTATCCGATAACTTAAGATACATGTATTTTATTCATATTTGACTAATGATGACTATTCCTAATCTTGTCATAGCTAGTAACAAATAGCTTTGACGGTTATACTTCATTTTAAGCGCCACTTTGTGGGCAACTATTTTTCTTCAGATACGGTATTTATTTTTAAATAGAAATTTACCGCATTAATCGTTTTTGTTAGATATGTTCTATATATCTTAAGTGGCTAATGGATGAGGATACCTTGGAATAGAGAAGATTAGAACAGAAATTATAAATCTAAGTTTATGCTAACTGTCAATGATGCTGATATATTTTATATATATAATAGGAAAATGGATCTGCATAGAATATAGCATCGATCTAACTACTCTAATTGATACTACTTTTATGTAGTCAAAGCCCGTGATACTAAATGGAAAAATCTCAGAAGATAAATCTGTACTTAGGTTATCCGATTCAAGATATATTACTCTTACCATTAAGAAAAGTATATTTGGAAGGTCTTCTGAGGGAACATTAGTTGTCATAGAGTGAGCAGGATTGTAAAACGGGGAGTAGTACTTAGCTTAACTAAAGATAAGATCAGCTTGTATATTTAATGAAGCAGAGGTTATATATGTTTAAGTTATTGCGTGGTTTGAGGTGTATATTATATTGGGAATTAGCTATACTTCTAAAGATAATAGATAGAAATACCTTCAGAATTATGCTGCATCGCGAGTAAGTTGTTGACGAAAGGGTTATTGGTGTTAAGCTTAGAAAGCCAATAAGGAAAGTTTTGGCTTCTTGTATGAAAATCCCATAAAAATAATACTCGGGGTATATAGTCTCTAAACAGGTGAGAAATCTAAATTATTCTTATTCGTGCGAATGTAGGTTAACTGTATATTTATTTTCACTCAAATTTTAGTCAATTCCTATTTCTTTATGGGCGGGCGTTTGCGCCTAGGGCTGGGATGACCTAGTGCATTGGCCGAGTAGTCAAGGCACTTAAGACATGCATGGGTGGTTTCTAAGACCTAACAACATACTTTTTATCTTCTTGAAGCCACAGAGTATAATTATTATCGACTGAAGTTGTAGTAACAACAAATTGTCTGATGCAGTTTATATTATGATTTTTCAATGTTGTTGTACTATTGGTTAGTTCATAATCTGGATGGACTGAAGTTATATTGTTTTATTTATGATGTAAAAGGCTGGCATTTTTATTGTTATCCATCGTCATGACTGATAATACAGTGTCAGCGACGGTCCCAACTCCGTGGGCCCACCGCTGGTCGCTACAATACCTTAACGGTTAAATTAGTATACTATTTCAATAATATTAGTACGGACCGGTTATTACAATACCCACCATATGTACTCATTCTAAATCATTCAACCCAACTGGCTGATAATCTCAGCACCTCTCACACGCCCCTTTATCAACTAACATCACGACACCTTTCACCCACTCAAATTCTCTCTCAAGATAGTATCTATCTTCGCAGCCTCCCATAATATCTTTATGTCAATTGACTTAAGGACCCTCTACCCCAGAATACAACATTCAACCGACAATTTTTGTTCAACTTATCATCTCTCGTAATTCGCATTCTCTGCCATAAGATTATTATCAATCTAGTGTTATAAACACTGGCCGCTTATCTCCATAATACCACTCAAAATTAAAATTCATATCACCGATACCGATGCTGTCCACTCATCATAATACCCCATTATCAACGATTAAGTTCATTCATGAAAAGCGAATTCCCTTATCAACCCAACTCACCAAATTATGTGTGCTATCGATTGTCTTCACATCTGACGTAGTACTACCTAAGGTATCCCAACATACTACTCAATGTGTAACTCACCACCCAATCCCTCTATCACACGCTGCCAACAAATTCTCTCCCGACATTAGAGGCCACATTATCAACTCATCACCTAATTATTCCACCATGCACACAATGCCCTCATGACTTGTCAAGTCTTAATTTACTTATTAGTACTTCGCTAACTCAAATTCCCACTAACACTTTTCCTCCAAAATATTCTAGATATACAAACATATTCCAATCCCTCTAAATGACTTATGATTCATTCCGGAATCGCCCGATCAACTTTACACATTTTCTAAGAAATTTCCACTTCAACTCAATCTCACTCTCTTTATCATTCACCAGGGTTAAACTTTCATTTTTATCTTATTACCACGCTGACTTACTCCTTCCCTATCCTCTCACGTCCATATTCCACAACAGACAACGCAGTATTATTTATTATTTTCACGCAATATTATTTATCCCCAATTACTCCAAGTATACAAGACTAAATCCTTATTGTTTTAAAGATCAACATCTTACACCACGATCCAATGCTAATCCCATAAGTACATGTCACCAAAATCCTCCTCAACTAACCTTTTAATACCCTTAAGTTCACACAATTGCACCAACTTATCAACAACTTCAAATTCAACACCAGGGAATCCCTTTCAATAACTTCCCGATATAAATCTGTCCCTTCCGTAAATTCTCAAACATATTCATCCATATCTCATCTCCAAAGGTTTCAACCTAGAGTTTACATCCTCAAGAATAACCATTACTATCACAAAAGATAAACTCCACTCAACCACCGACTCTTATTTAAACATTATTAACGGATGAACTCAAAACTCTTTTCCATTCACCCCCGATTTGTATCCACCCCTCACTTTACTTACAATTTCCGATCAAACCACGCTTCACATTTTCTTATAATCACACATCTTATTCAACCTAGATCCTTACTTATAAATCCATTGATATTCTTTACAATTCCAATTCCCGAGTATATCATATATTTAATTATCGCAACTCATCCTTAATTAGTTTCCGCCTATAAAGTCTCATTATCACTCTACCACCACATCAATTACAAGACACTTCACAATATATACTTCACCCCAATAACTCATAATATTTCTGACATCATACATCATATTCTAACCCATAACATGTCTTGTTTCAATTTAACCCATCATATATATATGTATATAACAACTCATCCTGCTGATCTCCTTATTATATCCAAGCATCTTATCTCAACATATACATATGACTCAACTGTGACGTCACATTAACATAATCAGCCTTCACACATCCTCATAAAGAGAACACATCTCAATCAATTAACACCACAAGAACACAAAATTCAAAAGAAGCCTCGTAGCACCCTCGTGACATGAAGTCAACAGAATCTTCTAGTGGCGTCCTCAATAGTAACAATGATTCGGAAAGAAATAAACTCAAAACCAAAGAACAACTCACACAACAACATACTTACAACCCAACCTAGCACATAACCACACAAGACGCTAAGAAAATATAAACCTAGGCTCGATACTTAAAATTGTAACGACTTACCCCAAAAGGGCCTCCGAGGTCGCGACTGGCCATCAACTCGACATCGTAGCCACCAATCTAATGATAACGATAAAATGACTTCATTTAACGTGGTAATAAAAGTAATACAACTCGGCCCATCTAAAGTAACTAACCAACGCTACAACAACCGAAAAGTAATAATATAAATACAACATCAAAACAATGGGTTTTACAACCGAGACAACAATAATTATTAAGTACAACAAAAACCGCAAAGAAGATAAAAAGTATGATAGTCGAAAGTCTTCGCTTCACTATCGCTAATTCGCGGGTACGCAAATAATTTACTAATTTTACATCTCTGGGCCATCCCAAGAACAACCTGTGCATAAAATGCCCGCCTCCGTAGGAAAAAGAGGAGTCACTAAAAAAGTCGAGTTTTAATACAAATATCACGTGGTTAACCCAATTTATCGCATGTAAATAAGAATAATTCAAGTCCCTTACCATTTAAAAAATATATACCAAGAGTTATATTTTATATGCTACCACCACAACATAAATCTTTCCTTAACGACTTTTCAACTAACAATCGATAAACCCACACCATGTCAACAATTTGCTCACACCAAGCCTTAATCACAAGAGATATTCCCTCTATTTATTATCTTTCAAATATAGTTACTCCGATATAACATACAACTCAAACATACCACAACTCAACATATATCCTTAACATCACATAACTCAAGCATACACAACTCAACCATTTATCTTTAGTTCACCTTAAAGGCTACTCCCAATTATAGTCGCATACCTCCTACATCCGAATGTTTATCATAACTTCCAAATCGCTTTTTTATTATCTTAATACAACCGAGTAACGTATATCTTAATCAAGATAACTTGGCACGGAATAATCTCACCAAATTTTCATTTAGTCTACGGAACCGATTCGCCTAATGGTATCAACGCTGGTGTTGTTGGGGATCATAACTTATATACTAACATCAAGCCAATCAACTTCCTACTATATATAAAATATCAACATCATCTATAGATTAGTACTTAACGTCGGTTTATAATTTTTATACTCTAAGTGCCCTCATTCAAAAGTTATCTCAACCATTAACCAACTCAACTTTTAACCTAAAGGATGTATAACGATTAACACCAAATCCTGTGGATCCAAAAGAAAAACTGACAATATTATCAATAATCAACCAAAACCTAATTTCGACATAATTTCATCAAGACAACATCTAGTATAATAAGCACAATATCCATAAAACACAAGCCGAGTCATAAAATGTATCATACAACACCAGAGAAAATTTAAACAACATGCTGCAAGATAATACAAAGTCTCAATAAGGCACACAATCACGTAGAACAAAATCACAAAGACTCAACAACGACTATAACTCTAGTCATCAAAACCATCTATCTCTCTCATATCTCCACAACTATACTAACCTCTATCGCAAGATATGCTCAACTGGCTCACCCGTGATCGACCAATCGCTAATAAACACCGCTCTTATACCTGAAGTATAAGGCCAACCGCACTTATACCGTAGTATAAGGCTACACCGACAATGCACAATAAAGAAAGTGATCATGAGAGTCATACCGCTCTTTATACCGAAGTATAAGGCTAAAAACCTTGTTTCAGGCTACTCAAGATAAGGGGTTACACCGCACTTATAATCAAGTATAAGGCCAAACTGCACTTATAAACGTAAGATAAGGCCAACCACACTTATACACTAAGCATAAGGCCAAACCGCACTACACCAAGATAAGCAATAATAAATACTTGCCATATCCTGCAAGGAAGGAGAGCCACCTAACTCTGGCCATCCCAACCATGTGTCAGTATCCTACTCACCTCAATGTCACTTATAACCCAACCACACCTCCTCAATAAATCAACTACTTACTCCCAAACAATATCAAAGCACACAGCTAAAACATCTCAATAATCATAAATCAATCACAAATCAATGACAAGGCCACGTAAATACATAAGTGCCGATAAGGCTAATAGAATACATACAAGCCGACAAGGCCATGAATACATAAAGCTAGTCGACAAAGCCATTTAATACAACAAGGCTTACAAGGTCATAGTAAATAAAAATGACAAGGCCACAAAACACAAGAAACATAAGTCAGAGTTCAAGCTATTACTTACCTAAAGCAAATCTTCAACGCCTACGTAAATACAATCGCATAATCATAATATGGCTACACAAATGAATCACACATAATCATACAATAATTACATGATACTATTCTCACATAATCATACCATGCAATGACATGTATACTAAATGACATGTTCACAATTTAAAGTAGTACGTAAAGTAACACCAGATAACTACTCACCTCGTTACACAAGCAACGTCCCCGCCGACCGATCTGGGCAAGTGCCTTTCCACGCTCAAGGCCTAATCAAAACACCCGAAATAAAATTACTACTCACAAATAATTTTAACCCTTATCTTAATTCAATTTCGACTTTCAACTCATTTTAGTTACAAATTGACAACTTAAGTATGACACATTAATTATGTTTCAATAACTATTAAATGACGAATTTATCTATCCCATTTCCAAACTTGCATGATCGGCCAACACCTTAACTACAAAATACCACACATTTTCAACCAATTTCAATCAACCCAAAATATCAACTTTTCCCAACTAATCAAACCCATTTCTAACAACCTCAAATCCCAGCCCGCTTACTACTAAAATCTAATAAACTAATTTCAATATATATCTCCCTCCAACAACTTATAAATCATAATTTCCACCAAACAATCACAATAAAGGTCCAATAACATATTTATACTCTCTTCAACAACATTTTAGAAAAAGTCAACTCCAAAGTCAACTCAAAGTCAACTCAACTATACCCAACACTTCTACTCCCAAAAATCGATTATTATCATCTCTTATACTATAATCTAAGCTCAGATAATAATTATGCTAAATAATAACCCATACAAAAAGTCAAGTCAACTAAATCCCTCAAAAGTCAACATCCAAAACATCAAGAAATAATCATCCAAACTCTAACTTAACTCAAAACAACTAATTTAAGGCCCAAGAATCGCTTATAAAGAATAAAATTCAAAATCCTAAAAAGTAAAAAAAAATTCAACTCAACCAAACTCACGAAATACTCAAAAGATCCGACCTTTTCACTAATCAAGAGGGACGACGGTGTATAAATCCTCCTGTACCAGGTCCAAAACCTCATGACGGAAGAGAAATCGAGAAAGAAATTTCAGGGGGGTGAGAGTGTTCTTGCGTCTAGCAAGGAGTATGCCGATCCTTCCTTCTTGTAATTTTGGGCTGCCATGGTTAACGGGTTGGCCTATTAAATTTTATATGGTGAAACGCGATCGCTTTAATTCAATCGATACTCGCTTTAACTTATCTCGACAACTAACTTTCAAATATCAACATTCCTACACTGAAATTATATTACCAATCGGCAATAATATCATTCCATTCGATTACAATTTTAAAAATTCTCAAACCGAAATATACTACAACCGACCGATTCACAGAGCTTTCAATTATTCAACTTCGAAATTTTTTATTTCTCCTCCTAAATACCCACCGGTTAATTAGTATACTATTTCAATATTAGTAATGAACGGATTATTACATTTCACTATCATATAAAATTTCATTCTCGAAATTCATTCAACCTAATCGTCAGATAATCTCAAATAAGACCTTTCGACACGCCTTATCAACTAACATCACGACACCTCGTTGTTAGCCCAGATTTAACCTTAGCGGGGGACGAATAAGGTTTAGTTGGGTTATTAACTTTTCGAGTTTAAATTTAATAATGAATTAATGAACAAAAGACATGTATCAACGCGATAGACCAACTACCCAAGCTCGAGAATGATTGAATAACAATATAAATAATCAAATTGATTAGCAATAAAAATAAGAATATCGAAAGCAAAGAGTAAGGGTTAAATAATGATACACATGCATTTTAACGTAGCTCTGCCTCTATCGTCAATCATTTTCCAACCTCGGATTTCGGCAAAGATAATTCACTTTTAAAGTTAAATGTTTGATTACACACAAGCAACTCTCTCAAGACTATTATCAAAACACCTAGCCTCCAACTATGAATCTAAGCTACCCGCTTAAGGATTTCAACTCCTAATCAGTCCTGGGACAGAACTCAAGAACACACCGTGATTTCCTCACTCTTACTACTAACCTGTAATAAAATCCCATGCTTCCTAGCCATTGCTGATTTCACTCAATACAATAAAGGATTGAGAAATGTAATTTCATTAAAACTAGAAACTCTCTACAAAAGATAATGACGAATTAAATGTAGGAGTTAGCGACTTTTGCCTCTTTGATTTGCAAATGAATCAATGCCTTAAAATAGGCTTCAAAGATTTGCAAAAGTTGTCATTAAAGCAAGAGGCTTATATAGTACAAAATATGAGTCAAAAGAGCCTCGCATCATGACCCCATCGAGACTGTGGGTTCTCGGCGAGCCTCGACGGGCCAAGCGCAACTATAGCCCTGGCTTCCGTGCACTCTATTCCAGAGGTCCGGGGTCCTCGATCATCGGGACCAGAACCCCTCTCGACGAGGTCTCGATGGTTCGCTGTTCTCTTCAAAATAAAAGGCTTGCCAATTTAAACGGTAAATGACGCATACTATTTGTACGAGACTAACCAAGAATCAATCTATACTTAGGATTGTAAACTACGGACTATCGCATTTTAAAACACAATAAGATTAAATCGCAAAAGTCATTACCTCATTTAAAAACGCCAATATACTAGAGTGTAGAGTTTTCTTAAGTACAAACGCCTATGAACAATAAAGAACACGAGCTCCTTTGAAAGGGCTTCAAGCCGATAGACTCATCCATGAGCCTCCCAACATCCTTTATCAACATTTTAAGCGCCGAATATATTAAAGAATAAAACCGAATACACGCTGATTTCAAAATGATTGATAATTTGTTATCTCCAAAATAGGCTCAATGGGAATACCATTATTCAACAAACTCTCCTTGATGATAACAAATTGACTTATGCCAAGTGGGAATGAATTATATATAAAAGGCACCCATTCCCTCAACACATAAGATTCTAAGGCTTTCTTACTAAATAAAACCATAATAATCCATGGATTTACATATCAATGAAGCAAACAATAGCATAGCAAGAAATAGATAATTAACACCAAAAAGCTTATAAGAAATAAAGCATCCAATAAGTTATCCTAAGAAAACCATAGAAAATCATAGCAAACTAAAGTTTAAGACACAACAAGGCATAAGTCTACTGCACTCCCCCTTTGGGATCATCACAAAAGGGGCATAAACAAGGAATGTCAGCGCATAAAACAAAGCAAAACACAAGAATTAAAAGGTCCAAGCCATCAAAGTCCTTTAGTTTATTTTGACCACCGCCACAGACGGACGTGGTACTGCACTCCACAACCCCGCGGTATCCTCAACCTCGGCCCGCTATCCGAACGCACTAATATTTCTTTTTGTTGGCTCCCAGATCTTCTCTATTAATCTCCAAAACAAGAAAGTGAATTTCATAATCCCTTTTACATAGTCCTTTAGCTTCCTTTTGTTTTCCTCGAGAAGAGTTTCTTGACCTTCTATGCTAAGAATTGACATCCTCTATAAAGGCTCTCCGTGCAATTCATTAAGCCTAGTGTCATGGTCATGAAAACATGTTATCTCGCCTCTACGAAATCATTATCGCTATCATCATCATCTCCATCAAGATCATCATCCCCTTCATCTTCGTCGAAGTCTTCATCATCAACATCCTCATCATCCGAAAATACGGGGTCCTCCAAGTCATCAACTTCCCTAAACCATTTCCTCCCCATCATGGTTAGGATTGCTCTTCTATCCTCCCTTTGAGCCAATTTTGCCTCTACTTCCACTCAAAGACGGTTATCGGATAAAGAACGGTGTACACGTCCAAATTAGTCTTGCAATCCCATGCTGGTGTTCTCTATTAATGGTATTATTCTAAAACACTCTAATCCTCCCAAGACTCCATTATATGTGTGAATGAGCATCCCATAATGGAAGAGTTTGTCATTTTGGTATTGCCCATGTGAGCCGACGCAGACGCGGGAGCAATAATGATCGGAAGATTGATACGTCAAAGTAAGCAAAACTCAGATGTCAATGAATTTACAACCCTACCGATTCCTATCTTATGCAACCTACAGTGACTAAGCGACTTCACAAAACACGTGACAAGGGGTTCGCTCTCCCGTACAAATGTAAACATCAAAGTATCGACTCATCCCCTCTTTCGATACCCATTTCTAAACCCTCCTACCATTATTCAACATTTCTGCTACATCGTCACCGACTCAATCTCTATCCGGAGGCCATACATCAACCGCATAACTAGCAAAACCATTACTAGACAACCCAAAATCCTCTCTAAAATTTCTCATCTTATATTCAAACGATCTCCCATTAAACTCCAACTTGATATTGAGATTATCACATGAGTGTGAATGATAACATGCTCATAGAAAAGTAAACCCAATCCGAAAGATGTTTAGGACTTTACTCAAATTCTCCCATTTTTGAAATTTGACCAACTCCTGCACGTAGTCCCTTCCAAGTCTCCTCCATCATAGAATACCACGTTAATGTCAAGCTTCCCAATTTTTCCACTTTTCCTCCTGAGTTAGCGATTCATCATTACTGATTGTGATTTGAGAGTGAACTTCCACCTCGATAAAGAACAACTTGCCAAGATTTAGGATTTTGTATTTTGGGTTCTCTTTTAGTTGGTTCGAAGGATTTGAGGCCATTTTATGATTAAATTTTGAATAAGTATAGTGTTTGGGTTTGTATGAAATGTAGTGAATTTCTGGAGCGATAAATGGGTGAATCTTTATAAATTGTCAAGGAAAGGTTTATATAAAATAGGGTCGAGATTGGGAAATTAGGTTTAAATCAAGAAATCGATTTATGCAATTATAGTGGTCGGGCTCATCAGCATCTATTCGAGACCTCTGGCCTCAGCTTGGTAGTTGCCATTGTTATTTCGCCATCGAGACCCATTCGAAAGGGGGGTTCGGATGGGCCATGAAATCGCACTGGTCGTTTTATTGCATCGAGACCTCATCGAGAGCAAGCGAGGTCCTCATTGTGGTCCTTTACGACCAGGCCGAGGCAGTCCTTCGACGCTTATCGGTGACCCCATCGATGCGGGTCACGACGGGTCTCGAACCAACAATAATTCATTAACATCACCAAGCATCCAATACAATGCTCCAACAATAATCCCCAAACATCCACAATATCACCCAAAAACAACCCGACACACATCCAATCGAAGCAAATATCCTCAATATCACACAACCAATATCTTCAACCTCGAAGCATAACCATAATTCTCCATATTTCACTAGCATCCCCAACAAATCAACTCACAACCATTCGGACAATTTTATCATTTGGCTTATCATCCCAATTAACAAAAATTGACATAATTTAAACACATAGCATGCATACAATTTAAAGGCATAAAAGACATGAGAAGATAAAATCACTTACTAGAAAGATCAAGCATCCCCAAATTTCACGCCTAACGCGTTAAATTGGATCCGGTAGTGGTTCTCGTGAAGATGTCCGCAAGTTGATCATCATTTGTCCCCACGAACTTGAGATCAATGTTCCCTTTGGCGCACATGGTCCCGGACGGCGGACGACGGATTTCACGCGCTTTGGCCTCGAACACAGACCGGATTCTTGGCAGTTACTGATGGCGCCATGTTGTTTACATAACACCGGAACTTGATCATACTTGATCCCCAAATCTTCCAAAGTTTGTTTCATCCAGCAACACTATTTTGCCAACCGCCATTATTATTCGGCCTCCGCTGATTAACGTGCAGAACACTATTTGTTTCTGGCTTGACCAAGAGGCGGTGCTATGTCCTACGTAAGCGATGTTCCCCACTAGCTTCTTTTCTATCAAGTGCGCAACCCAAGAAAACTGCAGATCCGAGTATCCCACAAGTTCAAAATTCTGCTCATCGGATACCAAAGCCCATAATCAATTGTTCCTTTCTTACTGCATCAAGGATCCTTTTAACCGCTTTTAAGATGAGACTGGGACATTGAAACGAGCACAAGCAAACGGAACATAATATCCTGTCTAGAAGCCGGGTAAGATAAAAGAAGACTACCAATCATACGCCGATATTTGTCTCATTGACACTTGTACCTTTGCCTATCCTTTGTCAAGCTTAGTTGATGTAGACATTGGAGTTCCGATCACCTTTGCATCTTCCATCCCGAATTTCTTTATGAGCTCTTTCGAGAACTTGCTTTGACTAATGAAGATGCCGTCATCCATTTGCTTCACTTGGAGTCCGAGAAAGAAGTTCAATTCGCCCATCATGCTCATCTCGAACTCACTTGTCATCATTTTCGCAAATTCCTCACACAACAAATCATTAGTAGAACCGAAAATAATATCATCAACATAAATTTGAACTACAATAAGATGTTTGCCTGGTTTTAAGGAAAGGAATCGAAGCTTCCTTCTTGAAACCATTCAAATTAAATGTGTGCTTATTTCCTATACCAAGCTTCTAGGTGCTTGTTTTAAACCGTGAAGAGCTTTATTATCTAGTTTAAAAACGTGATTTAGATAATTAGGATTCTCAAACCCGGTGGTTGTTTTACAAAAACTCTCATCCAAAAAACCATTTGTAAAAAGCGCTTTTGACATTCATTACTTGGTGTAGTTTGAAATCCATGACTAGCTTGGCTAGAATAATACGAATGGATTCCAACCTAGCCACCGGAGCAAAAGTTTCATCAAAGTCAACTCCTTCGACTTGATTATAACCTTGAACAACAAGACGACTTTTATTTACTAAAACAATACCGGTTTCATCAAGTTTATTTCTGAAAACCCACTTTGTCCCAATAATGGTTTTATCACAAGGTTTTTCAACTAAATGCCAAACTTTGCATCTTTCAAATTGTTCAAGTTCTTTTTGCATAAATAAAATCCAACTGATCTCTAGAGCTTGTTTAATATTAAGAGGTACTACATGCAGATACATAAGTACTAAGCGAAGGCAAACATTATTTAAGGAGGAATTTATAGTTACTCCCCTTCGAGAGATCACCTAGAACAGATCTGGGATGATCTTGGACGATCCGCCCCCTAGGTAGATCTTCACGTGTTCGCCTATTGAGATAATCATCCACATCTCATGGCACCTCGATGATTATTTGTTTTTCCCCATAGTCACGCTCTCATTTGATACTTGATCTTGAGGCTCATCACATCTTTGGGAATTCTCATCCACATTGCCACCTAATGAATCATCCTCATCTAATACAACTTTCTCAACAAACGGATTAGATTCATCAAAGTTAACATGAATAGATTCTTGCACGCATTGATCCTTCTTATTATACATGATATACGCTTACTGGGCTTTAGAATAACCAAGAAAGATTGCCTCAATAGATTTAGCATCGAATTTTCCCAATCTATCTTTTGGTGTTAAGAATATAGCATTTACATCCAAAGACTTTTAAAATAATCAATGGTGGATCTTACAATACCAAAGCTCGTAAGGAGTTTTGTCAAGAATAGGTCTAAGGAATACCCGGTTGATAGTGTAACACGCGGTGTCCACGGCATGTCCCCAAAAATATTTTGGCAAGTTGTGCTCATTCAACATGGTACGGCTCATTTCTTGAATAGTCCTATTCTTTCGCTCCACAACTCCATTTTGTTGAGGTGTTCTTGGTGCCGAAAAGTTATGTTGGATCCCATACTCCCCACAAAACTCCTCGAACTCCTCATTTTCGAACTCACCTCCATGATCGCTTCTTATGGCTTTGATTTTGAATCCCTTTTCATTCATGAGCTTTCTACACAACTTAGCAAACTCTTTAAAAGCATCACTCTTATTAGCAAGGCCAATTACCCAAGTAAACCTTGAGTAATCGTCCACAATAACAAAAACATATTTCGATCCACCCAAACTCTCAACATCCATTTCACCAAACAAATCCATATGTAACAAATCAAGCACATGGTTTGACGAAACAAGATTTATAGGTTTAAACGAAGATTTATGCATTTTTTACCAAGTTGGACATGCATCACAAAGTTTAACTTTTATATGTGAGACAGTGTATCTTTTACATGCGAGCTTATTCAATTTAGATAATATTTTCCTAATGCTAGCATTTAATCTAAATCATTTGATGCTATAAACTCACATCATCATGAACCACATTCATGCAAATATTACTAGCTTCAATGTAATCAAGTTAACATAATATTATTCAATCGATAGCCATGCACAAATAAATGAAGATGAAGCATTTGGAAATAACACACTTATAAGCTTGTAAAATTTAACTTGTTAATCATTTTCACACACCTGCCTACACTTAGCAAATTAAACTTTACGCCATCAACAAGTAAAGTATTTTTTAATCTTAAAACAACCTTTTTTACAATAGACCCTTTACCTAGGATTTTGGCTTGCTCATGAAACAATAATCCTTACATTTCCAACCATTTTGTTACTAAGTTTAAGAAATGGAGACATCTCCCGCTTACGTGGCCTCTGAGCATCCGTACGCTTATCCACTCATCCAAGTGTTTTCTTTCTGCGGATGAGCGGCCTCCTACAACACAAAGTCAATTTCATCCAGGTACCTGTGTCGTGATTTGGGTCCTCAAGAAGTGCAGACGGATTTCCTCAATCCATTTCCCGCTTCCATCATATGTCTCTATAATTCTGCCTAACTCGAACGAACATCTAGAAGACTCGTGATTCCCTTTTTCACAATAAATGCAAGTGAAATGCGGTCTTACAAACTTGATACCAGATGATGAAGCAACATTAGAGTGATAGGAGTTATCATTTGAATAGCCTAACCCCTTTTTGTTGGTCGAGAACGGCTGAATTTTCAAGAATTTCATTCAACTGTTTGTTCTCAAGGAATATAAGTTGAGTGATTTTGAGTTCTAATGCTTAACTCAACCTTCTTAAGATTTTGTTTAAGCTCCAATTTTTCAAGAATACCATCATTTTTTAGATTGTCAAGCTTTAAATAAATGGAATCTCATTTTCAAGAGAGTGGTTTGTTAGCAAGCTTTTATTGGTTTTGAAAGTTCTTGTTCTTTTAAGCAATTCTTTCAAAGATTTCTAATAACTCATTATAATTATTGCTTAACTTACCAAAATCACTATTCGATTGCTCATCATCATCGTTTCAGCGAGGTCATCATCCGGCAATGAAGGCATGTACCTCCATAGAATCTGTGCTGCTTTTACACACCACATTGCAAGTTTCAACTTCGAGTCGGATTCTGGTCGGATTCATCATCCCAAGTGGGCCTTGCTGTATATTTTCTTGGGTTGAGACTCTGGCTGGGGAACAGACAATCATTTAGACGCGAAGGGCTGTTGCATTCAAAAGACGTTATCTCTTTTGATTTTGCCCCATTTGCTTTGTGTCTCCTTCGTATTTCCTTCATAGTCGCTATAATATTTCTTGAAGTCAAGTGACCATGATCATTGTTATTTTTTGAATTTAAGAAACTTTGAAGTCTCTAGTTAATATGGCCATATCTTCATCATCTCATCGCTTCCTACTTCCTTTCGCTAACTTCGAGTTTGGCCGCTACAAAGAGCCATTTTCGCCCCTTAATTTCGAGCCTGTTTAGCAATTACTTCCTTCGGCTTTCAAAGATCCAATGAGCTCTTCGTGGAAAGAGTCTGATGTCTTTGGCTTCATTTATAGTACACACACCTTTGGCCAAACTCCGGGATCGACGGCTCTATGATTCTCCCATTTAATTCTTCTATGAGTAATGTCTTCCCGAGAGTCCAAGTTGCTACGATGTATCAACCTTTCGATGCATGTCTTTGATGGACTCTCCATGATACATTTCAAAGGTTTGATATCAGTCAAAGTCGTAGCCCTTGTAGCTCCTCTACTTGACTAGGAACCAATACGAGCTGTTTCTAGTAAGTCCTATATCTCCTCGGGCCGACTTCAGATCCCTCGACTGAGAGCATACTCCCTCTCCATACACACGGTATCAGGAAGAACATGAATGGCTTTGGAATTCAACCTACCTCTCTTTGAGTTCCTCATCCCTTTAGCACTCCATCCTCTTCCTTATCCACATCCTGGACTGAACTTCTACTGCTACCATTCTTATATCGGGCTCCTTCCACTTCGTCAAGTTCCTATGAGTCTGGCTCAAAGAATTTGATACTTCATGGGAATGAGTGGTCCTTGATGATCACTCCATAATTTGTATTTATGTTCAGACGCCGATACTTGAATGCGGCTACAGACTAATAGTCATAATTTGATCCATCAAGCAACGGTGGCCTCATACACCTACCTTCAACACAAAAAAAGTTCCCCGAGCTACCCATATTCTTCAAGTACTAACGCAAGTGGTCTTTTCTACAAGATTTTAAGCTTAAGACGAGAACAGAGGCTCATACCAATCGTTAGCCCAGATTTAACCTAGGGGGCGGTTAAGGTTTTAAGTTAAGTTATTAACTTTTTCGAGTTTAAATTAATAAATGCTAGGAATTAATGAACAAAAGCGTGAAGATAGACTAACGTGGATAATCAATCACCCAAGCCCGAACGACAATAACAATATAAATAATCAAATTGATTAGCAATAAAATAAGAATACTAAAGTAAAGAGTAAGGAAAAGAACACGATACACACGATTTAATCCAGCTTCTATTCCCTATCGGCCGACTTTCCAACCTCGAGATTTTGGCAAGATAACTAGCTCAAAGAAATGTTTGACATAATACAAGCAACTCTCTCAAGACTATTATAAAACACCTAGCCCAACTGTTTAATCTAGTTTACCCGCCATGATTTTCAACTCCTAGTTCAACCTAGATTAGGAACCCAAGAACACACTCCTGTGATTTCACTTACCATCAAGAACCTGTAATAGCAACCCTACGCTCCCATTAAGGATTTCACCCAATACAACAAAGGATCGAGAACGTATATTTCACACAACTAGGAAACTATCTACAAAAGATAATGACGAATTAAATATAGGAGTTATGACTTTTTCCTTTTGATTTGCAATGAATTGAATGTCGTAAAATAGTCAAAAAAGATTTGCAAAGCTGGCTGGTGTTTTGAAAAGTTAAGAGACTTATATAAGGTACAAAAATATGAGCCGAAGATTCATGATTGCGGACTTATCGAGACCGTGGGTCTCCATGAGCCCCTCGGCGGCCGGGCGCAACGGCTATAAGCTTCGCCTGCACTCTATCGAGAGTCCGGGGTCTCGACCATCCGGACCCTATCGGCACTGGCCTCAAGAGGTCTCGATCATCGATCTCGCAACCTCGACGAGGTCTCGATGGTCAAGGTTCTCTCCAAAATAAAGATCGCTTAAGCCAATTTCTAAACGAAATGACACATACCATTTGTACTTCCAGACTTAACCAAAGAATCAATCTATACTTAGGATTAGAAAACTACGATCATCGATTTTAAAAACATAATAAGATTAAATCGCAAAGTCATTACTCTCATATTTAAAAACGCCAATATACGAGGGTGTAGTTTTCTTTACAAACGCCTATGAACAATAAAGAACACGAGTCTTTGAAAGGTCATGCTTGATAGACTATCCATGAGTCTCCGAACATCCCGATCAACATTTTAAGCGCTTGAACATATTAAAGAATAAACCTGAATACATGTTCACTTGAAAACGGGATTAGTTCGATTAAACAATTTGTTATCTTCAAAAATAGGTTTGAATGGAATTATTCCAACACTCTTCATACCCGCCTGGGCTCCTCTCAAAGATAGTATCTGTCTTCGCAGCTCCCATAATATCTTATGTCAATTGACTTAAGGCAGTGGCCCTCTTACCCCATAACACAACATTCAACCGACAAATTTTTTGTTCAAACTTATCATCTCTGTAATCTGCATTGCTCTGCTTGTTAGTATCATTATCAATCTTAGTGTTATAAACACCCTCAGTTACCTCCATAATACCACTAAAATTAAAACTCATATCACCGATACCGGTATTGTCCACTCATAGTCGTATCATCATAATACTCCGTTATCAACGATTAAGTTCATTCATGAAAAACGAATTCCCTTATCAACCCAACTCACCAACTTATGTGCTAACATTATTCGATATTCGGATGTAGTATCACCTGTTGTATCCCAAATTACTTAATTAATGTGTAACTCACCACCGAATCCTCTATCACACGTTTTTGTTAACAAATTCTCTCCCCAATTACTAGATACATTATCAACTCATCACCTAATTATTCCACCATGCACATTAATGCCCTTGCGATCTTGTCAAGTCTTAATTTACTTATTAGTACTTCGCTAACTCAAATTCCCACTAACACTTTCCTCCAAAATATTCTAGATATACAAACATATTTCAATCCCTCTAAATGACTTATGATTCATTCCGGAATCGCCCGATCAACTTTACACCTTTTCTAAGAAATTTCCACTTCAACTCAATCTCACTCTCTTTATCATTCACCAGGGTTAAACTTTCATTTTCATCTTATTACCACGCTGACTTACTCCTTCCCTATCCTCTCACGTCCATATTCCACAACAGACAACGCAGTATTATTTATTATTTTCACGCAATATTATTTATCCCCAATTACTCCAAGTATACATTAAATCCTATTGTTTTAAATATCAACATTCATACCAACATCCAATGCTAATCCTACAAGTACATGTCACCAAATCCTCAACTAACCTTTAGCAATACGTAACTGAACAAAGTACTGAT